>JAODAH020013375.1:0-14962 GCA_027574865.2 Coproporus ventriculus | reverse complement strand
GGTAAAACACTATCACTTTGTTTTCTCAATTGTGGAGTTAATTGTTTCATATTGGGAATTAATGTAATTAAGAGAACAATATTGAATGAAGAATCATGGGAAAAATATTGTCCACATACATAAACCAACTATTGGGAAATTCTGGATAATTTTTGGATATGTCATTTTCAAAGGCATATAATAAAACGTCTGAGAGGAAAAGAGAGGGGGTTTCCCATAGCCGTCCCCGTTTTTTGTTTATAGTATTTGTTTTGAAATTGAAATATGTTACAATCCATTACCAGGCTGGTTAGAGTTAAAAATTCTAGTAGATTTTTTAAGCATGATAAAGTGTCGTCAATGGAAATACTTGGGAAAAGTGACTCTAGATCAAACAAAACTAAAATATCATTTGAAAATCTTGTATGTGGGGGAATTTATGTTCGGTCGGTATCTGTTACGAGATTTGTGAATTTTTAATTTATTTTCGACGTATGCAGTTAGTTGCAAATAGGATCTTCTTTGGTGTAATTCATGGATCAACTTGTTAATTTGTTGCTATGTCCTGTTATCCATCTATTATTTTCCATAGGTATTTTATATTTTCACTTTCTTTGATATCATTTTGTAGTATATATCATTATTGTCTAATTATGTGTGTGTAGTTGGTATCGACCGAAAAAAGGGTCGAGTGGCGAATTAATAATATTATAATTTTCTATACTTGGAGTAAGATTGATACACTTTGCAAATATTTTTTATAATCATTGTAATGTCATTTGGAACTACCAAAGGACCTAAAACATAAAACAGAATTAGGAGTTGCAATATTCTGAGACTTGACGCGAAATGCCATTCGCGATCCAAAAAACTATTTTCATTTTTGTAGGCATTTGGATGGATAGTATTTTTGATAGATGAATGTGAGGGACGGAGTTACTGGGGTTTGTGTGGGTATTTGCGTGGCTGAAGGAGGGGGTTTAAGTTTGCTATGTCGAGTTGTGTTAGGGTTTTGGGGGCAATTTCTGTAGTTGCAACATTTGGCGGGAAATGTGTTGGTTTTGTTGGAGAGGTGTGTGGAGCGATTTGATGCGCACTTTAGGCAACGGTCCTGCTAGTAAAATAAGTGAATTAAATTAACCATAGAGATTGTAAAAATAAATATTTGGTTTCAAACATAACAGCAATTAGGACAGTGATAAAAATTTTATTCAGTCAACGTTTCGCTTCATATTCAAACAGATACTGAATTAAAAAGGATTATAAGGTATTTGAACCTGGTATCTATAATGAACCTTAACCCAATTAGGGAAAACCCAATCACAAATTTAAAAGATTTGAATAGACGTTTCTTAATCCGGCCGTGTCAGTTCTAAAATTGATGGCTTTTTCTTTAAATTTATTGATGTATAACATTTCCAAGATTTTGCTTTTATTAATATTATCTTCTCTGTGTAGAATTTTTGCTTGATTGAAATTAAAGTTATATTTGGTACTAAAATGGTGCTTTGAAAGAGCAGTAGCTTCTTTTTTATTTTCATTATTGCAATATTTTCATAATTATGTTGTTTCGAATTTTTTGCTAATTTATTTTTTGTTGTACCGATATACAACTTATCACATTCACAATGTGGAATAGAATAAACAACTTCAGCTTTATTTTTGTCTAAAGTTTTTTGTTTTAATTTTGAAAAAAGCATATTCACATTTTTATTTGAATAGGTAACTGTGGTGTATATTTCATAAGACTGCCGGCCTCTAGAATCATAAATCAAAAATACGCCAATATTCTTTTGTTAATTTTATTGCCTCAATTAACTACTTTACACCACTAACCCAACTTTCACAATACCATGTTTACCCATTTCTATTATTATCGAAGGAAGTATTTCTATTTTATTTTTTAAACAAGGGACAAAAAAGTTATTTCATTGTAAATTAGAAAAATAAATTAAAAAACATTTTTCTAAATGAATTTGACAGGCGATCACATAATTATAAATTAATAAATAAAAGAACAATCTAGTTTAAATCATTTATTTTTAGAGGCAATAAATAGAAATAATGCTTATAAAAATAGGAAAACTAATCATAAACATTTCATCATCGCTACTGTCATTATTCGTGTAAATTATAAGGGGTTGCTCTTCATCAACAATAACTTCTCTTTCCCATTATTTTTTAATTATTTCTTCAGTGTACCTTATGCGATTATGTCACGTCTCAGCAGTAACATTACTTAAAGCTTCTTGTCATATTTTCAACACGTTTTTTTAGATGTAGCAATCTCTACCAATATGTGTTATCAGCACACATATCACAAACTACATTTCTAATTTGTTCTTAAATGATCGGATCAATATTCCTCGTTTTGGGCGCATTTCTGTTCCTATTATTAGGATCTTCACTCCAGCTACTGTGCCGTTGTAAAATATATCAACGATAACAAACACTTTAATGAAATAGTTTTATTAAAATATGTTTGGACATACCTTAGCGTGCGTTCACTAATTCCTACCACATTTGCTGTTCGTCTTCTACACACAAGAACACAGTCTATGGGATCTCCATTTGCTTTCTCTAACTCAAAATATTGAAGAACCTTTATTACAACCTCTTCAATTTGGAGGGACAAATGCTGCTTAATGAAGCTGGGTAAAGCCATGTTCGAAATATAAAAATTTCGGATACTATATTTATTTTTGGTTAAATAATCAGTTTAAATATACTTCTAGATTGGGTTGAAATATATTTCCTTGTCAAATAATCATCTTAATTGTCCAATTTTAGGAAGTTCTAATAATAATTTGTGCAAAGATAATTAATGGAAGCCAACGATAAAAGCAATGCTAGTAAATGATAATTTAAAAGCAGTATCGTTAAAATGAAATATTCACTGCTTAATAGGTACATTAGGACAAATCTAAAAGTTGATATTGTTAATTAATCAGTAATTTAAATTTCCAAAATTACTTAGATTTAAATGCGGATTACCTCATATTGCTCACATTTAGTTTAAAATGTTTGTGGTCACTGTTTTAATGTCAGTATACCTCTCAGTGGGGTACTCTACGACTCGACCGGCAATCTTGATAAGATTGTCAATATGCTTTGGCGTATTGAGGAATTTATCTGGTAGACGTAATGTTTGGCTGCAGACCATTTCACCTGTGTTGGCTTGCAGGCCTTCTTTCCACGTCGATCGCACCCCAGGAATATTAGAGAAAGAATATTCGTTGATGGGTGATATGCCTAAAATTTGTTACTCTTGAAAAATTTCCTAACTTTATGCTATCCATATTTAAAACTATTTTAATAAAATCTATACAATTTCTTCTTCTTCCATCATAATTTTGAAAAATTGTTGAATTAAAAGAACTATAAAAATAAACATCTGTGGCGGTTGGGGGGTGAACGTAAATAATTGCAAATAAAATTATATTAAACACAGATAGAAATAAAAGAGAGCGAGTTGATTTTCTGTTTGGTATTTATAGGGGATGAGTTGAGACGTAGAGGAATTCTGGGAATATACTTAAATGACTAACCTAACTAACTTAAATCTAATGAGTGGGAACACATCCTAAGTCCTTAGCAGGGAGGATAAATGGGTGGTGGGCTCCTAGACTTCTTTTAGTAGGCTGAACATGGAGGTTCTATACATTTTGGATGGGGGAACACCTCTTGTTCCTGGTGGTCTTTTTCAGGACGTTTACCCTTCGTTTTAGATTGAGCTTGTATGGCCCTGACAATCGAATGCTCCATGTCCAGCTAATCCCTCGTGGCTGTACACGACGTGGTTTATGGCTATCCTGTAATTAGGCACATTGCTCGCCTCTGGGTTCCTTTGATTCGGGATTCTACCTTCTAAGTAAGCTTCCCAGCCCTGAGCTTATGGCCATAGCTCCATTGAGCCTGGGAATTTCCTAGAATTTTCCTTCTTTTTGTGGCGAAGGAGAGCTAGCTGTCCTTCCTAAGAATAGCTGTCATCCTGCCTAAGTCCCTCTTGGCGATGGCGGTCCTCACGTTTACATGGTCCTTCCAAGTAAATCTGAAATTAAAAAATATGCTTAAATTTTTACAAATATTTAAAAAATAAATATAAATGAAATTCTGAACTGCTTGGTAGAGCATTTTAATCAAAGAATCAAACAATACACATATAAATCATGTATTTTATGCTCTACAATGAGCTTATACTATAAGTATAAATAGATCAATTGAAAAACATCTACTTCTCCGGCTAATACTACACTGGACAGTGAATTACATTCAATTGACCTACAAATTTCTCAGATATACTATATCTATATCGAAATTCTTAATTTGAATTAATATAAAAGAATAAAATCTGTTCCTATTAAAAAAATATATTAAATTGAATACGAATAAGTTAAATGTATAAATTGTTATTTCGTGAAATGTTTTTCGAACTGATTGGTTCTCATCAGACGAAAGCAAACAATTTATATAAAAAAATTGTAAATTTTATTAATTTTTTCATTCTTATTGTGTCATGCGTAATTGTACCACGTTTGTTCTAAATAAATTATGAGCCGCCCTTCATCTCACAAAAGCTGAATTTGATTTAAATAATCTACTATTCGGTTATCCGTCGAGATTAATTTTACGTTTGTTAATATATTTGTACGGAAATCCTTTGAAAAAATTCTCAACATTTATTTGGAGTTCACTAAGCATCAAAACAATAATATTTCTAAATGCTTCCTAAATTGCCCGCCTTGTCAAATCAACATCATTATCCTTTAAAACTTGGGTCGCTCCTGTGTCTCCCCTCACTTTACTATTTTGAATTCCCTTAAAAATAATGTCGCGCACACTTGAATATAGAACTTGAGTCATTTCACTCGTTTTTAGAATCGCACCACTTTCTCCTTCTGAATGTTTTACATAATTACATACATTTAAAACTGCTTCGGGAGGCAAATGCATCGTTTTAGTGCTTGGCCAGTGCTATGTCATCTTCACTTTCTTCCAACACTTACATTTCCTCTATGACACCCAGATTACCATTCTCTTGGATTTCTCCATCCCATGCCACGGCCTCCACATATTTTGCGATTATTAAGTTCTACACAACAGTAGCAGAAACTAAAATTTTGCTGATTTGCTGGTTCTTCCGAAGGAATCCAAATACTCAAAGTTACTTATCATTTGTTTTGCCAATTCATATTGAAAACCTGAAGTTAATTTAACTTCATCAAATATTAAAATTCAATTTCTGCCAGCCAAATAAATTGAATTTATATTTACTTTTAAATTATCAAATATTGCTTTATTTGTACCGGTTTCAAATGGAATGTTTGGACAAAAGTGACTTTAAAGTGCTAATAGATGGCAAAATTAAACAAGACTGCAAATGCCGGTACAAACGTGGACTTCTTTTGAACATTGAAAGTGCAAAAGTTTTATCGTTTTCAGTCCACCTTTGAGAAAAAGGTGTTTTATTTTTTATTTGAAGGCTTATCTTAGAAAGTTTTGAAGGAACATTTCTATGATCTTTATACATAAAGCTTTTTTCGAGGGTTAAACTATTTTTAGTGAGGACTAAACGTTTTAAAATGCCATCTTTATTTTCTTTTAAATAACCATAATTAATTAGATCCAGGTTTTTATTATTATTTGACAAACAATAATTGTGGTCACCTAACATGATTGCTTCTTCCTTATCATAATACTTTAAATTTGCAGAACATTTTAGCAAACTGTAATCATAGGTGATGAGTAGAGATTGGATTATATGCAAAATGCATATTTTTATTTTTTGGTATATTTCTTTTATACTTTATATATGTTCATTTCATTTACTAATTTGATGAATTTTATTGTTTTTATGAGTGCATATAATGCATATTTGAGAATTTTTTTATAAATGCATATGTTTGTGCATATTTGCCTTTTATTTTGCATATATTTGCATATTCAAACATTCGAGAGAGAAATTTCGTAAATTTAACGAAATTGCAGCAAAATGTGGAAGTAACTGTTTAATCCATCCGGTTGAGTCTAGCATTTGAACAAGTTTTCTTGGAAATACTAATATTTAAGTAAGTAGATGTATTAACGAAAATAGTTTCTTGTTCAATTATCGACGAAAACAAACTTTCTGCACCCATCAATAACCCTCGACAGCAACTTCTGGATGAAAGTCTTTCCGGTACATCAAATGAAACTTTCTCGAAGAATTTATGTAATGTTTTTTTGAGTTGTAACATTCCCCAAATACAAAAATTTCAATCCCGAGTTCATCAACTTTCAAAAAAAAAAAATATGTTAGCCATATCTATTGCGAGGTTTTAGGAAAAATTAAACAAGAAGTCAAGAACCAGAATCTTTGAATTTCCGTTGATGGAACTACCGACGGTAAGGGACGACAAATTGTCAATTTAATTATTGGCGTTTCTTACGGCGTTAATTATTCAAAAGGACATTTAATTAGTGTAAATAGTTTAGAAAGAATTAATCATGTTACAATATCGAGGTTTGTCAATGACGGACTAACTAATTTATTTTTGCCAGAAAAAGTACCGTCTGAAAAGAATTTTGTTAATGGTTTCTGATGCTGCTTCATGAATGATCAAATCAGCCGAAAGTCTTAGGATTTTCTTCCCAAATTCACTGCACATGTTTGGCTCAAGGCTCAAATAGAGTGGCAAAAAAATTAAACTTGAATTTCAGCTAGTAAATAGAAAAAGATATGAATTATAAAAAAGGTGTTCCTTTCCAAACGCTCATAATTTTTTTAAAACTGGCTAATCAAGACATTTTTTTTCACATTCTTTATTTTTGAATGTTCTTTTTAGAAAAATATTTAAAAAATTTAAAGTCATATTGCATAAAATTTTCTAGTTTTTCGAAAAAAAAAAAATCAAAATACGCCATTTTTTTATTTTTGCCACTCAATTTCCAATTACCCAATTAGGAAGTATCTATCTGGAATACTGTTAAATTCTATGTATGAAAAGTATCATGTTGAAACCATGTAAAAAGTTACTGTACACTATATTAAAATTTTCTATTAAACAATTTACTTTTGGAGTGCATAAAGTTTGAAGTTCAACATTAAGCAAGAGCAATTTCAAATAAACTGTAACGGATATTAAATTTGTGGCAAAGTTTTGGTAAAGTACCTATTGATTATAAGTATCGTTACTGATAATGCCGCAAATATAACAAAAGCTGTTCATGAACTGGGAAAAAGACAATACAGTTGCTTTGCACATAAATTAATGTGTTCAAAATTAAATACTGAGTGACATAACTTTCTTTAATTTTTTGAGTATTAATTTTTCATTTTCTTGTAATTCTTTGATTGCTTGATCGTAATGGATTCCGTAATTGGCATCTAAATGCCTGTTATACTCTTTAGGATGGAACCTAATGCATTTATTAAACCTCGTTTTACTCTGAAATTTGGGCATAGTGAATTTAATTTTTGTTCAACTGTTTTTATTTCAAAATTTATAGCCTTATTAAAGTTAAGTATTTGAGATATGTAGGGGCTTGCTTGAACTTCGTACATTGCTGAATTTACTATTTCATATTGATTTTTGATTATTGCCAATTATGTTTGATTAAAAAATAATGAATAAAGGAATGAGTTTTTGATTTAACTTTGCTCTGGCCTAATTTGAATGGAAGAATGCCGGAGTTTTTGAGTAGATTTGTTAACTGTATATCTTGTAGTTTCATCTGTACCATTAGAAGGCACCTGTAACAATTTTGATTTGATAGATTTAGGTCTCCTTAAATTTTGTTTGTGATATGCTATTACTTTTATGTTATCATCTGAAATTACAGCAGATTTTGAAAATCTGGGTAGGAGTTTGTTGCGTATTGTCGGTCGGTTAGTGTAGATATGTGACTTAGGTTCATAAGTTCGCCTCTAGTTTCATTAGTTTTATGAATTTTGTTAATTTTTTTATTGGTAAGATTTTCATTTAACTGTTTGTAAATTTCTTTCGTTGTTTCTTGATGTTCTTGAATATAATTACTTATTAATTTTCCATTTAAATCTATGTGAAAAGGATCTTTGTTATTTATGACCATTGATTATGTCGATAGGTTTTTATTTGATAGCTGAATGTATTGAATTGTTGTAATTTAAGACAGCATAGGGCATTTGATGTAAAATGTTAATTTGGTTGTTGTTTTCAGTTCTTAATATTCGGAGATGTTCTATGATTGTAGAATGAAATCGTTCTATGGGGCCGTTTGATTGAGGGTTGTTAACTGTTATAAAGTGTAATTTTATTTTGTGAATTTAAAAAAAATTTTTAATAATTAAATTTTTTAATTCCGTCCCATTGTCCATTATCACGATGTCTGGTAAGCCATGGTGAGTCATGAATATGAGAAATGCAATAACAATTTCTGTATCTGTTGCTCCAATTAATGGGTAAGCTTGAGCGTCTTTGGAAATGGATATCTGTCGCATTTATTAATTTGACAAATTTCGCATAAATTAATAAATTTAATAACATCATTTTGAATTCCTGGCCAATAATATCGTTTTCTGATTCTGGATTCAGTTTCATTTATTCCACGATGATTATTTTTTCCTTCATGATGACATTGCATTATATACTCTTGTTCTCTAACTTGAATAACATCTTCAAGCAAATTTGTACATTTTACTGCTTGCATGCTAAGTTTTTAAAAGTAGTTCTTAAAATTTCAAATACATTTGTAGCATGAGAATCGTTTTAAAAAATATTGCATGTTTAAATTTTGGATTAATAATGTTCTTAAATAAATTAATTACTTGGTTTTTGTTTTAATCATGAGTAGAAATTTGAGCTAAAATCCAACTTTTGTTGGGGAAAATTTGAATAGCTTTGGGTTTGTCAGGAGAATGTAAAACAAATTTTATTACTATTTGATGGTCAACGAAATTGAGGGTTTTTTCCGAAATTGTTATTTCTAATATTGGGATGAACTACATTTCCATCATTTATTAGTTCTATTTTTTCTTCATCTGAAATTGTGTCTTCTGATGTTAAATCTATTTCTCTTTCTGCATTGACATGAGGTATATTATTTTATAAATTTTCTCCTTCTTGAGTTTCTAAAATAACATATTGTAGAATAGGATCTTCTGTTATATTACCTATGATTGATTCGTTTTCGAAATTGGGGTTTTGTCCAAAGGTTTTGTTAAATTCTTCCATGTAGTTAAAAAATTCTTTTGTATGAACTTCGATTCGTGAAAGTGCATCTGCATTTGTGCTATTCTTATCTTTTTTGTAGGCAATTTCATATTCAAATTCTTCTAATTTCAGCCGCTATTTGACAAGTTTTGAGTTTGGTTCTTTTAATGACATCAACCATTGCAACGGTTTGTGATCGGTCTTTACCTATGGATCCTTGGCATAAGATTGCACCGATAGCTTTGTTACTAGCATCTGTGGTTAATACAAAGTCTTTTGAAAAGTCCGGGCATTGTAATACAGAGTCATTCATTAATAAATTTTTACATATCTCGAAATATTTTATAAATTGTTGGGTGTGCTCAATCTTTACGTCTTTCTCTACACAAAGGGTCAAAGGTTTCGTTATCCTTATAGTATCCTAATAATCCGAGAAATTTTTTTATTTCCTTAGTTGTTCTTGGCAATGGGTATTTTTTCATGAAGGAGATTTTATCAGGATTTGGTTTTACGCCTTCTGGAGTTATGAAGTGTCCTAAATATGCGACTTCTCGTCTCAGAAATTCACATTTGTCGAGTTGTACTTTTAAGTTTGTTTCCTGTAAACGTTAAAAACTTTTGATAGAATTACTATGTGGTCCTGTAATAAAGTGCTGAAAATTATCAGATCATCAATGTGAACCATAGTGTTTTCTATTCCACGGAGTATATCATCCTTTACTCTTTGAAATGTAGCTGGGGCGTTTTTTAGTCCAAATGGCATTCTGACATATTCAAAATGTCCATTCTCAACATTAAAAGCTGTTTTGAGTATGCCATCAATATTCATTTCTATTTGATGAAATCCGCTAGCAACGTTAAGCGTTGAAAAATACACGAATCTTCCCAGTTTATCCAAAATATCAGTGGTATTCGGTAAAGGGTATTTGTCATCTATAGCTTTTTGGTTGACTTTTCTGTAATCAACAATTATACGTCATTTCTTTTTGCCTGAGGCATCGGCCTTTTTGTGGACAATTAAAATAGTAGATGACCATGGTGACTTGCTAGGTCCTATGATTCCTTGTTGAAGCATTGAATTAATTTGACGTTCTACTTCAGGTTTATGAATGAATGAATATCGGTAACTTTTTGTGAACACAGGGATTTCGTCTGTTGTTCGAATTTTATGTTTTTCTCTGTTGGTAAAAGTGAATGATTGTTTTTCTCTATGAAAAATTTTGTTAATGTTTTTGCATAAACGTGTAATTTCAGGGTTCGTATGTGACGTTCTAAATAAGTTTTCTATTTCTGATTTGTTTTTTGAAAAATCTCGAACAGCATTTTCAAAAAAATCATTAATGATTTTTGATAATATTTAATATTATCTTCTTTAGTAGTGAACTGAATTGCATGTTCAAGTGATTGGGGTTTCATTCTACGAATTATCGGTCCTAAGGGATCTCGTAAACCAGCCTAAAATGTTTGCAAAGCCTGTTTTTTAAAGAAACTTCGCTTAGTATTGATATCATTTTCGTTTGATTTTAATTGAATATGATTACAAATAGTGTTGAGTAAATGTAAAACTCTTTTATACAATTGCATGGTGTTTTCATTTAATTTCTGTCTTAAATTTACACTAAATCTTGATTTAGACTTATTACAATTACTTCTTCAGCGCGTCTTTGAAGTTTATTCAAAATTCCGTTAGTTATTAAAACATTTTGAAAATCATTTAAATTTTGTTAATTATAAAATGGTTTTAAAATTGCTTTGACTGATGCAATGAATCTGTTTAGTTTTGACGGGTTTCCATCGAATTGTGGAACTAGGTCTAAATATTCTAATTTAAATGTGAGGGTCATCATTTCATTTTCGTCTTCTACGATAGAAAGATTACGAAAAAATTCAATCAGATTGTCTTCCGAATCACTTTCAGTTATGGAAGTAAATAGGAAATAAGGAACTGATATGAAATGAAAAAATTTTACTCACTGTGTAAAAAATATTAATCCTTTTATCATGGCTTCTTTGATGATTGCTTCCTTCAACTTCACGTAATTTTCACTTCCTCGGTGTCTTTGCTATATCTGGTAACACTGTCTCATCGAGTATTGCCCATGTGCTAATATAATCATAAGGAAATACACCTTTACGTGTTAATAATTTTAATTGCTTTTCGTTTAAATTAGGAAATTGTGACGCTAAATTTGGAAATAAATCTACATATGAGGCTAATACTTTAAGTCCTTTGTTTAGAAATCTATATGAATCAACTAATCTAAATTTAACTAGATTATCATTTATATGTTTTGTAAAAGAAATGTATTTTTCTTTATATATTGGAAGTAAATCTACAAGACCTTCAAAATCTTTTGTAAAATTTTTTTATTATAAAATAAGAGTCATAGCCTGATAAATTATGAAATTTGATTGGAATTGTATGACTATCTTTACAATTTATATTACAATCCTCATGTGCAAGACCTCTGTACTTGCCTGTAAGATGACAATGATCTCTTACTCTCACATCTCGTTTATCAAGTGGTTATTGGCATATGTGACAGTTTGTAATAGAGTAAAATTTGTTTTCTTCTCCGTCTGTTAATAGTTCCATGGGCAATGGACAAAGAAATACTGTTTCGATGTTTTCCGCAAATTGCCTCAATTCACTTGTAAACCATTTCTGACAGTTTCCTCCTCTATATGAATTGTAGAAATTTAATGCATCATCGTAGGAGCATTTGACATAATATCCAACAGAATATGTAATATGTTCTTGATAGACTCCCTTGTGTGTATTTTCGACAGGTTTTAACAAACACTCTATACCTCCATAGATTACAAACGGCAATCGCTCTTTAAACAAACGATTTTTGAAAGATATATTAACTTGACGTATTCGGCACTGGTTTATTTTTACGCATTCATTAATGTGAGGTTCTAGTTTGTGCTGTGAGTGGAAATAGTGTAGACAGCGATCACAAAAATTTTTCTTACTATTTCTGTTGCGAAGAAACAAGTCTTGATAAATTCTTAATTCAAACGTAGTGATAATGCGGCTTGGATTCATCATCGGTACCATCATTACAATATTTATCCTCGATAAGAAGTAGGTTTATTTGACGAAGCTGTTTGTTTTTAGAAAGATAAGTAGGAAAAACTTTGAAATTTTTTTTGCTTTTTTAATTTTTTTTTGGAAACTCGACATAAAAATCCAATAAAAAGGATAGCAAGAAAAACTCCCCAATGTGTGTTCATTATATCCAACAATATTTTTTTTGCTTTTCTTACAAATTACTTTTTTTTAAATGTTTCTAGAAACTAAACATAAAAAATCTAATAAAAAGAACAGCAAGAAACATTTCCCCATGTGTTTTCATCCCGTCCTACAAATAATTTTTTTTGTTTGCTTTTCCTAACAACTAAACATGAAAATCAACCAAAACCCACCAAGTGTTTTCATCCTGTCGAACAATTTTTTTTTTGCTTTTTAAATTGTTTCTAGAAACTAAACATAAAAATCTAATAAAAAGAACAGCAAGAAACACTCCCGCATGTGTTTTCTTCCTGTCCAACAATATTTTTTTGCTTTTCTTAGCAACTAAACATGAAAATCTGACAAAACAAACACCCACCAAGTGTTTTCCTCCTGTCGAATAATTTGCTTTTGTTTTTCTAAGTTGTTTTTAGAAACCAAACATAAAATTCTAATAAAAAGAACAGCAAGAAACACTCCCCATGTGTTTTCATCCAGTCCTACAAAACAAACACCCACTAAGTGTTTTCCTCCTGTGGAACAATTCTTTTTGCTTTTATAAATTGTTTCTAGAAACTAAACATAAATATCTAATAAAAAGAACAGCAGGAAACTCTCCCCCATGTGTTTTCATCCTGTCCTACAAAAATTTGTTATTTGCTTTTCTTAGCAACTAAACATGAAAATCTGACAAAACAAACACCCACCCAGTGTTTTCATCCTGTCGAACAATTTTTTTTTGCTTTTTTAATTTTTTTCTAGAAACTAAACTTAAAAATCTGATAAAAAGAACAGCAAGAAACACTCCCCCATGTTTTTCATCCTGTCCTACAAAAAAATTTTTTTTTGCTTTTCAATTTTTTTCTAGAAACTAAACTTAAAAATCTAATAAAAAGAACAGCACGAAACACTCACCCTTGAGTCTTCATCCTGTCCTACAGATTTTTTTTTGCTTTTCTTAGCAACTAAACATGAAAATCTGACAAAACAAACACCCACCAAGTGTTTTCGTACTATTGAACGATTTTTTTTTGTTTTTCTAAGTTATTTCTAGAAACTAAACATAAAAATCTAATAAAGAGAACAGCAAGAAACACTCCCGCATGTGTTTTCATCCTGCCCTACAAAAATCTTTCTTTTGCTTTTCTTTGTAACTAAACATGAAAATCTGACAAAACAAACACCCACCAAGTGTTTTCCTCCTGTGGAACATTTTTTTTTGCTTTTGTAAATTGTTTCTAGAAACTAAACATAAAAATCTAATAACAAGAACAACAAGAAACTCTCCCCCATGTGTTTTCATCCTGTCTTACAAAAAAAATTTTTTTTTGCTTTTCTCTGTATCTAAACATGAAAATCTGACAAAATAAACACTCACTAAGTGTTTTCGTCCTTTAGAAAATATTTTGTTTTTGCTTTCTTAAATTGTTTGTAGAAACTAAACACAAAAATCTACTAAAAAGAACAGCAAGAAACACTCCCCTATGTGTTTTCATCCTATTCTACAAAATTTTTTTTTTGCTTTTCTTAGAAACTAAACATAAAAATTTAATAAAATGAACAGCAAGAAACACTCGCCCATGTGTTTTCATCCCGTCTTACAAAATTCATTCTTCCTGTCGAACAATTTTTTTTTTGCTTTTTTAAATTGTTTCTAGAAACTAAACATAAAAACCTAATAAAAGAACAGTAAGAATTACTCCCTCACGTGTTTTTATCCTGTATTAAAAAATTTTTTTTTGCTTTTCTTAGCTATTAAACATGAAAATCGGACAAAACAAACACCCACCAAGTGTTTTCATCTGTCGAACAATTTTTTTTTTTTGCTTTTTTAAATCGTTTCTAGAAACTAAACATAAAAATCTAATAAAAAGAACAGCTAGAAACAATCCGCCATGTTTTCAATCTGTGCTACAAAATTTTTTTTTTGCTTTTCTTAGCAACTAAATATGAAAATGGGACAAAGCAAACACCCACCAAATGTTTTCAGCTTGTCGAACATTTTTTTTTTTGCTATTTTAAATTGTTTTTAGAAACTAAAGATAAAAATATAATAAAAAGAACAGCAAGAAACACTCCCCCAGGTATTTTCATTCTGTCCTACAAAAATTTTTTTTTTTTGCTTTTCTTAGCAACTATTCCAGGTACTTTGACTGGCATTTTGCTGTTTATTTTACGGTTTTAAAGAATTTTGTGATTTTTTCTGATTGTTTTGCAATTTTTCTGAATTTTACGATATTCTACGATTTCAGTGAGTTTTGTTGGTTTCTTTCCTATTTTTCACGATTCTAGCTGCTTTTACTGATAGTTAGCTATTTTTAACGATCTTTGGGATTTTTTCTGATTTTTTTGCATTTTTTCTGAATTTTACGATATTTTACGATTTTAGCAAGTTTTATTGGTTTCTTTGCTATTTTTCACGGTTCTAGCTACTTTTACTGATATTTAGCTATTTTTAACGATTTTTGGGATTTTTTTCTGATTTTTTTTACAATTTTTCTGAATTTTACGATATTTTACGATTTTAGCGAGTTTTATTGGTTTCTTTGCTATTTTTCACGATTGTAGCTACTTT